>LR812531.1:26698505-26741005 GCA_903798195.1 Danio kyathit | reverse complement strand
AAATCTGCACTTGAGCATCGTATATTTGAGGGCGTGCAAGAAGTTTTGTGCACGAACAGAGGAAATCGGCGCGTAAGAAGAGATTCGCATGCTCGTATTACATAAATGCGATCTTAACTTGTAATACTGGGCTCATGACATTTGTCATTGAAATAACGCCAAAGGTAGTTGGTAGATCAGTGTCTACCAGGCCTGCCGCCACAGCTGGAAAAAATCCTAGAGGAAACACTAATCTGTTTATTTCATGATGTCTGGAAGATATTCGCATGGGGAAAAACTATAGTAATTTATAATAAACATGCTTTTGAACCAGATAGTAAAGTGTATAATGTGTACAACTCTGTTAATGGATGCTACAGAATACTGATAAAAAAGATAAACTAATAAATACTGTAACGTTAGTGTAAACTGTGATGCATTGTGATTATAGCGTAGAAAACTGAAGCCTATTGAATAACGTTTATTATTACAGTTATGTTATACCACAGCAACAATATAATTAGTACCACAGTTTAATTCAAGTAGTTATCTATAGTATGCTACCAAACAATGTATTATTTACTATAGTATTTTTCATGTAACGTGATAGTTTAATTCAGTAGAAAACTCGGCTCTCTTCATGTTATAAGGATTATGCCCAACATATGTGGTTATTTTATATTTATATTTCCTTTGAAATACGGTATAAATCGCAAAAATACAGACTTTTCTCTACGTCTCCCATTCAGGTTTTACTTCCTGCCCTTCATCTGAATTTCGCACGTCATCAGAACCACGTGATTGAAAACAACATATTAGGCATGAGACGATAACCGTTTTCAAGGTATACCGCGGTTTGGAAAAGTCAAGGTTTTAAAACCACCAAAATATTCTGTAATATCGTTCCTTCCTAAGGTGTGTAAGATTTTTAGATTTTTTGTTTTTTAGGACAACAGTATTTCCAGCAGAAAAGATATCAGAAGATGCCATTTTAAATTGTAAAGAAATCTGTGTGTTTTTGAAATTAATGAAGACAGCAAAAGTCAATGATTCATGTTCATTATATAGCTCGACATGTTTACTGCTCCAAAATATTATAAATCTTTCAAAAAATATAATATATTGTTTTCAAAGTAGAAAAAGGTTTTTTTTTTACCCGGACGTTTAAAAAAGAATATATTTTAGAGCAGTAATCACAATACCGTGATACCATGATATTTTTATCCAAGGTTATCATACCGTCAGAATCTTACACCGACCCATGTCTACAACCTATTTGTTAATCCAAAAACCGAAGTTTTGTTCTAAATACAAGAATACGGATAAATTGTAAAAATGCATTTAAAAATGTTAAGAATCTATATCAATTTCAAATGAATGAAATGTAAATTTTATTTAGTTATCTGTGTGTGTTTAGTTATTTGTTATTCAGTTCTACATCGCAATGAAATAAAGCTTCCCCTCACCTCGTCCCCTCAAGCTCAACTTCTACAGTCTAAACTTAAATCAAATCAGTGTCAGGGGAGGGGAAAAATGACAGCTCTCCAATTGGGCAAGAGAGTCATCGATCACGACGGGCCGTGTCATTACTGTGACAGAGCTGCGCTCAGCAATTCAGCTCATATTCTGTTTGAGCAGAGTTCAGAGGGGGATGAGGAGCACATCGAGCGCCCGTTGCACAATACACCTGATTCTATACAGAAACACTCTCATCTCTCTCTGCCAGCTCTCCAATCAATGCCATTCAGCTTCAATCAATTCCTTTATACCCCATTCAATGGATGGGTTATTGGCATTGCTCACAGTATAGACAAAAAGACTGTATGTATACGACGAACAACAGCAGGCTGCTCTTCATACTGTTACAAAGTCTTTTTTTATTGTGCCAAGTCACTCTCATTATTTGAGATCCAGGCTGTCAGTGAGACTCAAAAATTTGAAGCAAGATCTAGGAACAGACAGGCTGTCGATGACAAAGGTCAACAAACACACACACTGATGCAATCTCGAGCGAGCAAACAATATCAAATCAAGATAGTTTTACACAGACATCAGATAATCTTCCTGAACTCTGTGTCTCTCTTATAAAACGCAGCGCGCAGACGAGCACATAGGTGAGTGTTAATGGGAAGCCAGCTGCATATTCACACTGACGGAGGAGTGCAAGAGGACGACATCAAAGACTCTGGAAGAGCTTGTATTCTCTGGGGAGATCCGGCCCATAACCTGCCCTGTAAGTGTGCAAGTGTTTTCGGCAGCATTCGCTTGGAGGAGACACATAAAAGCTCTTCTTGGTTCTGGGGTCAATTACATTTCAATTTGACCAGCTCAAGAGGTGCACTGAGGCTCAGTACACAATTCAAACACACGCATACTAAGCAGATTTGCAGAAAAGCCTAGTCTGACTTCAGTCACTGTGAGGATTGTGTAGAGTTGAATGGCAGAAAACACGAGTTAGTTTTATTCACTGTAGTGAAATTAAGACTGTTACCATGCCGACAAGCCATTCAGAAGCGAGAGGTGAGGATTGTTTTGATATGGGGTGTTAATGAATAATGATGATAAATTTGATAAATATGAGTGATGTACAAGGTTCACGCAATTACTTCTACATCAGATCATCAGATGCGTATGAAGAAAATCCGTGTGCTAAAAGTCTCGAGGTTGAGATGAGGTAAAAATAAAAAACAGCAACATTTAACATTATATTTTTTAACCTGGCAGATTTGTAACAGATTTGGCTTGTTGATATTTTACTTACACCATTACAAAACAACAACCATATCTGAAAAGAATATTTTAAATAAATATTCATTTTTTACACTACAAAATTGGTTTTACATTCGCTACAATAAATGAAAATGATATAAATGGACTCTGACACCTTAAAGAGAAAAGAAAACTGACATATGGCAATTTATAATTCTCAAAATGGATTATTGCGAAGCACTTATTTATTATTAGTCAGCTGATAACTATACCATGTATACCCACTCTCAGAACCAACATATATAAATATCATCAAGTTATCCATATCTTAAAACTTGGGCTGCACGATTAATCGAAAAAAGACTGCAATCTCAATCCGACCCTACACACCATCTTAATTCAGCTTTTCTATGATTCAGCCAATTATATTTTCAAGGTCAGGAGAGAAGTGTAAAGCCAAACGCACAAGTCTTTACATTGTTTTATATATGTTGCTCAGCAACATGGACACCTCCAAATGGTGTTAAAAGTGTCACATCCTATGTTTATAAGGTATAATTCACCCCAAATTATAATCTCTGTCTTAATGTAATGATGTATTCGCGGCCGTGAAATCACACATAAGCTGAGGCACTGTTTTTTTTTTTACTACAGAGAGGACACGTGCGTGTCTGCGAATTATGTTTATTGTAGTGAACAGAACCTGTATAGACCATTTTAATGTGGTCATGTCATTGGCCCATGAACATTTCCTGTTTGTTATCAATCTATTTCATAACTGTAACGAGAGGCAATTCAATCATAATTTAATGCTAAAACAGCTATCATAACAATAATTATCAATATGTGGCTCTTTTTGGATTGTCGGAAGCTATAGAAATTAAAAAGGTGTTTTAGGAAAGACATTGGGACCATTGTTTTTGTTACAAAAACCTCAAAATGGTCTATAGGCTGTGAATACCATCTAATAAATTTGTAAATAACATTAAATCTGTTGCACAGAGGGATCTTTTGGGAGCCGCACAGGAAGTATTATTTGCATGTATGTGTTTTTTTTTTCTCAAAGTGACGGCAGCCATGATAAGAGCTGCACTCTGCAGTGAAAGTGAAACCATAAACATAATTTAAATGATCATATGGCATTTTAGAGTTATGATTACGACAAGCATTTGAAATGTTTTTCTTTCATAGCGAACACAAAAGTGTTGTGGATGAGAATAAATGTTTACTGGGTCAGCATAACTACTCTAGCCTATATAATGTTGAATATAACGCAAAAGGCAATCTGATAATGGCAAATGTCTGATTTTACCAGTGAATAAAATGGTCTAATAACGTTGTCAATGACAGATGACAAGCATATGTCTCAAACATAATAATTCAACGTCAGCATTATGAATAGTTGTATTCTGATATCATCATTTTACTGTGAATTAACAACCAATTAACAACCATATTTAAAGTCTGTTCAGGTCCACCGTTCAAAGTCTATACAAAACTTTGCATTTTAACTAACAGTAGACCTACAAATAGGCCTAATATTATTATTTTTATTATTATTATTATTATTATTATTATGTTTACCATATGTTTGAGAAATAACAATAATAGGCTACTCATATTAACCTTTTACATCTACAGAATCGTGATCTTGATTTTAAGCAAAAAAATTGTGATTCTCATTTTAGCCAGAATCGTGCAGCCCTACTTGAAACATATTATGCAATCCTAGAAAGCAGCAATCTCAATGTTATTTCAGTGAGAGTTCAAAAAGCAAACAACAAAACCAGTTCTTACTTTGTGCAGCTGCAGCTGGTCATAAGAGAGCTTGATAAATCGGTCAGTGTTAGTTGACTTGTCCTGGGTGGAAGTGTGTGAACCTCAGCTTGTTTTCAGACACCTGTAATGAGGACAGAGAGGACATGTGGTGAAGGTTTGATAGATGACTCCGGCTCAGTTGCGTCACTTTTGCAGTCAATATTTGCACTCTCTCATTTGTGAGGTGTCTTTGTCTCAGATGATCCACTCTTCTCTCCTAGACTATAATCTGAACGCAACTGAAGTGATTTGTATGTGTGCTGATGTACATGTATTGAGAAGCCATAGAGATGAGAGCCCACCCCCTGACCAATTATAGACCAGCACACTTACAAGAAAACACAGATAGAGAGAAAAACTGTTAAAAAAACCTGCAAAAATTGGTGAAGATAAAGGCCTTCAATAAACTCTCTGAAGGGAGATTTGATCTCAGACATTGAATTCTGCCAAAGGCAATGACTAAGCCATGTACATATATATTTTAATCGACTAGGTGGTAGACTGTCTGGATTGACAAGTCAGTCCTAGAAAAGTCCACTAGTCTCTAAATCAGACCTAGGTATTTGATGGCCCTCGGCCACATGCAGCCTACAAGAAGTATTTGGTTGATTTAAGTTCAACTGCAAACGGGCAGTGCAATGTGCAGGTCTGATATAGCGAGTATGGATGTAACGATTCACCTTGAGCCGGTTGAAAATCGATTCAAATATGTGACGGTAGAAATATTGAACGAATCACGATACATTTTTTGAACAGAGGAGGCGCTATGTTTACCTGCACATCAGCGGCGAGCAAGAGTTGGGCCGGCAGAGTAAAATGACAGCGGTGAAGTGCGCCAGATAAAACACAAACTGTGTGCAAATACTGCAAAAAGACGTTTACTTACAGTAACAGAACAACGAATATGACGCACATAAACCGTCAGCACAGTAAAAAGCTACAGTCACAGACATCTATATGCAAAAAAAAACTATTAATAATCCAAACCATGCGGACCAGATGATTAGCAGCTCCGCTTGCTCCGACAAAGTGCTACAGAGATCACGCAGTGTATCAGTGTTTTTATAGCGAAAGTGTGAAGATGTTTTTCCGCCTGAAAAAGAAAGTTGTTCTGTTATAGAACCAGGTATCAGATTATTTTTACCCTCTCCTTTTCAAATTAGTTTAAATGTTTAGTTTAAATGTTCAAGATTATCTCTTCTTAAGTATATCACACTGATACTTATACTCATTAATTATACAAGTAATATTAATTATTCACCGTTATAATCATGTTCAACTCCTGTCTCTATCCTACTATATAATTAGTCATTTTATAATCAGTATTTTATGACAGTGGTCAGTCCTCTGGAGCAGAGGGCCCATTGACCACCTCTGTACACACTGCTCTCTGGTTAAGGAAAGACTTACCTCTCCGCACCAGCCATCTCAGTCTCCAGTGAAAGAGTGTTTTTCAGCAGGGGACATTGAAAATGTGCAAAGATCTCAGCTTTTGCCAGAAAACAGATATGCTGATATTTCTTAAAAAAAAAAAAAAAAGTCAAATCCCAGCAGAGTCACAGATTTAGTTTGTTTATATTAATGAGTCTTCTTTCATTTGTATCATTATTATTTTATTTAAAAAAATGATGGAATTTGTTTTTAAAATAGCAATTTAGTTATGGCACAAAATTTATTATTTTGTAAAAAAATGTGCAGCAATTAAGCAAAAAAAAAAAGAAAGGGCTCTTTGTTTTTAATAATTTTGTAAAAAATCATGACTAAATCATGCGATTAGTATCATGAACTATCGAATCGTGAGTCAGGTGAATCGTTACATCCCTAATAGCGAGTCAACGTATGGGGCCGTTCACATACGCCGCCACATTTTTTGTGCGCTCAAGTTCGTTATTTCAAATGGTGATATGTGGCTTGCAAATGCAAATAGGAAGCGACACCCTCACATTTTTCAGGCGCAGCAAGTTGAAAACATCTCAACATTTCAGAGTGCAGCAAGTGCACTACAAGTCATGTGACAAGTACCAACCAGGCAGCTACACACATTGCATGGAATATACACAACAATAACGATAGACTTATTACCTCAGACAAACTATTTAGATACAGATCTTTTCTTAGTGACTATCATTTGTGTGATGTAACTACTATTTCACTTATCCACCTCTGATATTCAACCTGACTTCAGTGCACTCGTTCAAGCCCAACACAGGTTTGATTTCTCTCACTGCACATAAAAATAAATAAAAATGTACTAAGGTGAAACAATCCAACAAACAACCCTGTGGCATTTATTGCTTTTTCATATGAAGTTGATATTGTTATGCTTATCTTTAAAATACATGCACCTATTGTGTACAGTTGATCTTTTTTGAAACTAGTTTATTTAAATGTTTAATAAATAGTGATATATTTGTGTGCTCTGCATTTTATTGTCTCAACGTTTCACATACGTTTTTTTAATCTACATATTAACAGTATTTGATCAGCCCTTAAAAACCACCTCTAGTGTCTAATCCGTCACCTTGTAGAAATGAATTGCCCACCCCTACTCTAAATAAATACAGTTCATTGAGATTAAAACTTTGGTGATCATATCGTAGAATGAAAGAATGGAATAATTAGATGTAATGATGGTAAAAATAAATAAATAAATAAAAAATAATACAATTTTTATTTTAATTAAAGAGCCCCTATTTTGCAATAAAAAATGTTATATTTTGGTTTTGGGGGTCTCCAACAACAGTCTGATATGCATGCAAGGTCAAAAAACACTTTCATTGTCTTACAATATGCATTGATTCATTTGTTAACAAACCCCTCCCTCCTTAGTGCAATGCTAATCTGTACTAATTGGCTCGACGACCCAGTCTGTTGTGATTGGTCAACTGCATTCAGAGAGGGAGTGTATGCAGAGTATATGTGTGAGCCCAATGCAGGAGTGCATTAATGCAATACAGTTAAACACCAGCATATTCCTCTATTCTTAACCATAAGTAAAAACGACGACACACATTCAGTATTAATCCACACTGTGGCAAAAGCTGAACTATTTTGAAACTTGACCGTCACATGTATGTAGAAACAGCTGACGGTGGCCATAGCAACGACAAACGGCAGGGGATCGTGATGCATTTAAATCCTTAAAAGAAAGCAACACGTGTCGCATTTTCAACATGTTTTTGGATGCGATATGAGAATATAAGGAGTTAACCAGATACAGTACAAGCCACGTGGAGCGATTATAAGAAACAAAACATAATTAAATACACATTTTGCAAGCTAGAGAAAAAAACGGAGGCAAACATTTCAATCACACTTACTTACACTTATGAACTGGAGGAAGTAACTGATATGTGTGAGCCCAATGCAGGAGTGCAGATTGTATAAGCGCTATACAAATAATACATACCCATACATCCCATACATCAATAGTCTTTGCTGATCCTTCATTTAACAAACAGCCAACGAATCCTCTGTTGCAGGGTAGATGGCATTAATCACCAGCATGTTCACTTATCTTTAGTCATGATCAGTCCCACACACACGCACTCTGCTAGCGTTTGAAGGGAAAGGCGCGTTCATGTTTAACCGGATCCGGCACTTCATATTTGGTATTATTTCGTGTTGACGTCGATACAAACAGGCAAAAAATCCGAACGAATGTCAGCGCCAGTGGTGTAGTAGTTAGTGCGTCGACACATGCACTCTGGTGCTCACGGCGACCCGAGTTCTATTCCGCCTCGCGGTCCTATGTCGATCCTTCCCTTCTCCCCATGCTTTCCTGTCAGTTCTCTCTACTTTATTATCCAATAAAGGTGAAAACCCGCAAAAAAAAATAAAAAATTATAATAAAAGATCTGAACGAATGACAAATCATTTCAACGACTCTGAGTCTAATCATTTATTTAAAAAAAATCTATTTTTTTTAAACATGGTGCACTTTTAGATTTAACCCTCGGCTAGATGTTTTCATTCACTTAGACGCTTAAAGATGTGTTGCACACAGCATGGTAGGTCATTTTCAAAAACCCATAATAGGGGCTCTTTAATTAATAATAATAATAATTTTTTTTTAAAAGTATGAAGAAATGATGAGACCAGACACATAACAGTAATATGATCGGGGCAAAATGATATCAACTGTCCTGAAAATAATGTCATAAGGCAAACAGTAGAGGATTTCCTTTTATTTATGAAAAAATATTATTTTCTCTTTTCTTTTGATTTTGGATAATGGATAATGTATTCTGACAAACAGCCAAGAGCAAGCGCCACACCATAAAGAATCTGCAACAAACGACTGTCCTTTAATCTCTCCACAACACCTGTGGATTCTGCATAATGGCGGATCATTGCTCACAGCAAGAGATCTGAGGTCTGATAGGGATCATCTTAAATCTGTTTAAAGTGCTGAGTTTGTAAACAAGCAGGGCTTTGATGGCTGTAAAACGGCGCTTTAAGACAGCCAACATTTCTCTAAGAGTGAAACAAGTCAAGCTCACTAATAAGCTAGCTAGATCACTAGTCCACCATCCTGATGCATAAACACACGCAAACACATGAAATTATTTCACATCTGCTGGAACCAAAAAGAAGAAACGCATCCCTGAAGGAGAAGATAGATTTACACTCAGATCTGGCCTCCAAAAATAAGACCGCATCACGGCGATCTTCACAACAACCAGCATGCATCTGCTGTCTGAGAACGGATTTGTGTTGGAGCTTTATTCTTTGGCTGGTAATGCACGACAGGAGGCTGAGAGAGAAAACAGGGACACGTGGAGAGAGCAATACTGTGAAAGAGAGAGAAAGGAGGGCGGGCAGAAAAGACAACAGAGGAAGTACACAGGAAGGAGCCTTTGTTCTTGCTGATGCAGATTGAGAGTTTAATGTTTAATGGATCTCAGAAAGACGCAGAAGATTCCTCAGAGGACCAACAGAGGAAGCCTTAACCAGACGTCAACTAATAACACGCTTGCACATGGGAGTAGAAATGGCTCTCAATGTCGACTAGCCATCTAGCAACTGCCTCCATGATTAGTTGATTTAAATTCGTCATTTCTTTGAGCTGTTTTTAGAGCCTGTGCTTTAATTGGCATGCTTGCAGTGTGTTGTATTGTTGCACTTAAATACCCTCTTGGAAATGTTGCATCTTTAAAGCGCCATCTCTACAGCCATAAACATTCAGGCTGACTGTCCTTGGTTGTTGGGTTGCATCGCACGTTGCTCGAGCATTCTGTGCAAAACAAAGCACTAAAGAAGTTTAAAATCATCTGACTTTCAAAATGCAGCTTTTTTTTGGCATGCTGTTGTACATAATGCCTTGTTTTCGCCTGGTACCGCCATCTGTTTCAGTTATCCAATCACAATTGGTCATCAGAGAAGCATTACAATTTCCACCTGTTATTAACATGCATTCAAATGTGTCTCTTGTGACCACTTGTGTTCGAAATTCGTTGAAACCTTTTCCTCTTATTCCGTCATGCTCTACATCACTTTCACAGAAGCAACAAACCCATGTCACACTGCTTAAAAGCAAGCGAGCTGGAAAGCAAGAGGAGAAAATAAATGTGGAAGGCAACTTCGAATGAAATTCTTGTGTTTTGGTGCAAAGCAGTGAAGTATGAATACCTTGTTTTGCTGTGCTTTCTTCTAGCGGTCCATTAGGGCTGCACAATATATCTTTTCAGCATCTTTATTACAACGTGCACATCTGCAACAATCATATCGAAGGATCTTCAATGTCAGGGATTACTGTTGTCCAGGAGCTTGTAATGCAAAGTTTAATCATTGTGGAATTAAAGTTTATCATGTGCATTGCTTTTTCTGTGAGTTTAAAACATTGAGACACAAACAACGATTACATTTGTAGCTTTAACAAAGATTATTTACATTTCATTTATATAGTGAAGACTTATATAAAGATTGATATCATGAATTATTCACAAATAGAGTTATTCAATCCATTTGGTGAAATACAGTTGAAGTCAGAAATATTAGACCCCCTTTAATTTTCTTTCTTTTTTAAATATTTCCCAAATGATGTTTGACAGAGCAAGGACATTTTCATAATATTTTTCTTCTAGAGAAAGTCTTATTTCTTTTATTTCGGCTGGAATAAAAGCAGTTTAAAATTTTTTGAAAACCATTTTAAGGTCAAAATTATAAGCCACTTTAAGCTATATATTTTTCGATATTCAACCGAACAAACCATCATTACACAATAACTTGCCTAATTAAGCTAACCTGCCTAGTTAACCTAATTAACCTAGCTAAGCCTTTAAATGTCACTTTAAGCTGAATAGAAGTGTCTTGAAAAATATCTAGTCAAATATTATTTACTGTCATCATGGCAAAGATAAAATAAATCAGTTATTAGACATTAGTTATTAAAACTATTATGTTTAGAAATGTGTAAACAGAAATTGGGGAAGAAAATAAACAGGGGGGCTAATAATTCAGAGGGCTAATAATTCTGACTTCAACTGTATATTTCCTTTTGCATCAATTATCACATAAAAACTAATTACAAAGTAATTTTATGCAACCCTAATGTCTAGGGCTGGGTGATTAATTGAAAAATAATCAATATCGACATTCAGAATATTTAATATATAATATTTCAATATAATCAATCTAATTTTCCCAGGTCGATTTTATAGACTATTTTTCCTACTGTGTGTGGAGTCACGTGACCCCACACTGTTAAGGCTGAATTATACTGATTTATATCGAGAATCCGCGTATGGTCCAGCGCAGCCTTCGTGTGGTCGCATACCAACGCACCTCTCAAAAATGTAACTACACATTGTGAAGACGCCTAGTGCAAGCTCTGTGATTGGTCAGTTTGGTATCATTGACATGTGTGGGCGGCGCGGAGAGCCGAGGGACAGCAGAGAGCCGGTTGGAGCGAGTGTTTATAAGTGTGGAGTCCCGTGGAGGAGCTATTTTGTGTTTACCTTATGATTAAATTTGTTGCACGTCCGCCTGTTCCCTTCCCTGAATGAGCGAGTTTTAGCATCTAGTACATTAAGGTAGCATTCAGATAAAACAAAACCCCTGTGAAAAAACTCGATACAGAGGAAAATAAAAACATTTAAATTATTATTTACATGAAAATATGTGTTTACAGAAGATGCAAGAAATGCACAGATCGACATATCATTTACAGGATAAAATTATTAATTTTGTTTCCAAACGTGCAAGTTTTTTTTTGTTTTTTTTTTTACTTTTTTTATAAGAAAAAAAGTGAATGTTGTTTTAGGCAATGTGTGTTTTAATTTCAGTTGTTCATTGTTGATGTTCAATAAATAAATCACAGATAGTATATAGTGTGTGTGTTCCTTCAATTATTTTAAAATCAAGTAAAGCACCCTTCATTCAAAAATCTCATATATTAATGTACAATATTTAATGTACAAAACCTGTGAGTGAACTATGAGGGCAAAAAAAATAATAAATAAATAAAATAATTGTTCATTAATCATAATCAAGTTAAAATGTTTAATTAATCGAGATTTTGATTTTAGGCCAATTCGCCCTATACTGTCCAATAATCACCAAGTGTATTTCAACAAAAGAGTTGGTGGTGTTTTGCATCAGTCAGAATACATTTAGACAAGCAATCTGGATTAATTCTATCGAGGGATGCCACTGACCCAACCGCAAACATCGCAACATTAAAATCCAACAATTACAAACATAATCTGCACAGTTAAACATCTCGTCTCTCTATCTCTTGCACACACATAAAACAACCTCTGCACAGTGTCAAGGTCTCAGCATGTGAGCCATGTTCCACTCTCCACTGACTAATTCAATATTGATAAAGAAACTAAACAAAGCATTGCTATCAGCGCAAGAGGACTCTCAGAACCAACAGTGTAAAATCTCCAAACTCTACCCTCCTGTTTCTCATTCCCATTTATTTGACTCTGCAGTCCTTGGCCTTCTGAAGTTATATTCAACAGACTTCAGCTACTTTCAGATAAATGTAAGACTGCAGTAAATTACAAAATGAAGAGGAAATTCACTAAACAATGTCCACATTGTCCACAATAACAAAAGAAGTTAGTTTGCATAAATAAAGTTGACATGTTTAGTAGCATTCAGCAGGGCCAAAACATTCTGTATCGTGACATTTACTAGATAAAATATGATCATCTCAGCCTCTAATTAAGACTTATTAATTTCTCCTCCTATATTGCAGTAAATATTGTTTTCTTAATTTGTGTGAAGGCAGCACAATAAATAATTCCGTGACATATGATTATGTTTTACGACTAGGAATAATCAATTTTCCATTACAGTTATAATATTTGCTTATTTCTTCATTATGTTAATTGGCATTGGGGAGGAAGTGCTCATTTAATTAACAAAAAGTACAGATTAAAAGTAAAAGATTATATATAACATATATTTTCATTAGATTTAGGTATGAAATTAGACAACCAGAAAACCAGACAACATTTGGCAGTTTTCATATAATATATTAACTGTAATTTTACATGATCTGAAGTCATTTTCAATTGAATTCTGACCTGAACGCACATTACAGTCAACCGAGCTCTCAAAACAAGTGAAAATGCCAATTTTAGGCGTAAAAACTAACACAAATCAATCAGAGTGAAAGCAGCAAGAATTCGGAGTGGGCAAATTAACAGTTTGGCATATTTTGAGCAAAAATGAACACACTTTTGATCTCATAAAAAGTCTTGGACATCCATTGGAAAGCAACAGTGATGGCTGATCTCTTTGGTAAAGAACAATACCTTCACAACATCCAGCCAAGTCAAATGAAGAACACTCTCACAGTAGGCAGGCATTGTCAAAGTTTACTTCAAGAGAAGACTTCACAAGAGCAAATACAGAGGGTTTACCTCACAGTGCAAACTGTAAAAGAAAGGCCAGATTAGCTCTGGAAAAACCTTCATTGGACAGAAACTAAAACCAACTTGTACCAGAATGGCGGGAAGAAAAAAGTGTGGAGGATGCTCAGAACTGATGGACAATGACACAAAACACACCACAAAAGCAACAGAGGAGTTTTTGAGGATACCGATTCAAAAGTGAAATATTCTGCAATGGCAGAGTCGGCTAATCTCACATTCTCAAGCTGGATTTAAGGCAGAGAGACCCACAAACAAAACAACGACTGTAGACAGCTGCAAAGACAGAGCTGGCGAAGCATCAGAAATGCAGAAACACAGTCTTTGGTGATGTCCATGGGTTTCACACTTCACATATTCACTGCCTAGTGCTTACAACGGTTTTTCAAAAAATATAAAAACTAAACATCTTATTTATGATTATATTTATTTGTTCCAGAACATTTTAGGCCCTGAAAATATGGTGCAAAATGGTTTGTAATTTGTGTTCAACTCCTTGATTTAAAGCTTTAGGTCTGCACTTGAAGTTCATCATGACTTCCCAATTTTAATTGTTGTGTAGCATTACCCAACATTAGCAAAACTATATAGATCTAACTTTGTGCTCGTCTCAGAGAAGAAGCTACATGTACTTTGTGTTAAAATTCTCAAACTCGGAAAGTCGGAGTGATTTGTGATGCTAATAATCTCATGAATAAGCAGAGTAAAAAAAAAAAAAAAAACAGGTCAAAACTTTGGTTAAATAATATGGTTTCAGTTTTTTTTCTCCCCCACCTCCAAGACTTGGCACATTCTGTGACAGAACAGTCTATATTTCGTGCAGGGTGTTAATTGATTGGTTAAAATCCCTTAGCTAGTAGACAGAGTGCTGATTGGCTAAGTGTTTGACAGTAATAGGAGACGCTTAAGTCAGCTTGTAACAGCTCTGCATCGTCAGGCAGGAACAGAACAAACTCCATCTACCCCCATATTATGCAGTTTCCCACTGACTGCCAGTTTACACATGCAAACGCACACACAAGCCTACAGAGATTTAAAATGACCTTTCAAAAAAACCCAGCTTTCATTTCCCCATCACTGCACCATCATGCCAGCAGCAGCAGCAGTGGTGGACATATACAGGCTGTATATGTCAGGTGGCCGGGATGCGATGTGAAACAGCGTATGGATTGCTATGACTCATTGCACTGGCAGGGACTCGTAATGTCAACACTGGTCCATGTGCATTGACAGTAGGGCTGCGCAGTTCATTAAAGGTGATTTTATGTGCATTTTGTCAGTAAAGCTGGAGATGAGATGGAGCAGTGTTTACTCAAGTAAATAATTAAAATGTTTACAGGCGATTTGATCGGCATAATCCTAAAATTAATCTGAGATTTGACAGCTGTTTGTGTCGCTTTTCAGTGAACTATGGCTCTGCGTTTCTGCTGATAAGAAAGCATGTGATAATATCACATTTAATAATCAGACCCACAAGTTTTTTTTTCACGATTTTGTTTTGTGATTTTTTTTTTTTACGAAAAAAATGACAGATTTTGTGGTGATAATTCCCAGAAATTTGCAAACAATTTTAAGATTAAAAATAAATATAAAAGATCATATATATTATTTACCATATTAGGTAGCCTACTATGTTAGGTGTGCAATCTGACACAATGACACATAAAAATTAAGCTTTTTTTTTTTTTGTCTCTTGTCAAGACAAGATCTAAAACAGATCTAAAACGGTAGGGATTAAGCCAAAGGAAGATTATATAACTCTTAATTTCCACAATCTTACTTCCTCTCTCTCAGATTTCACTCCCCGGACCATCTTGTACCTCACACATAGGACATGTGTTAGGGCATCCCCTACCGTAATACACCTAAAACACGGATTGCCATAAAACTCGTCAATGGCAGGGAAAGAGCTAAGCAAAATCATTTATTGATTCGGCGCACATCATAATACCAGCCATACATGTAAAGAAAAAATAATGTCCTTCAATCCAAAGGGAAAGTTGTCCAGTGGCCGTCAACCTTGAAACAATCTCCATCACTGTAACCTGCTTGCTTTTCTGTTTATTCCATAACTCCGTTTGATAGATGTTTGCACAAAACACCAAATGCGCGCCACATGATGTACAATCCCATCTTTGCATTGACTTCACATGTAAATCACTCGCGGTTCATCCACGTATCCTTACTGCACTTTCTGTACCCCCCCTCTTCATGTAATGTGGGGATTGAGGGTGCAAGTGAGATGTTATTTTTCGAGAGACATTCAAATACATCACGTGCACTGCATATGAAACGTCTAAAAGTCATGTAAAACAATTAATTACAAACTGAAATAAATCTAATTTGATCATGTTTTTTGAGATTATTTACATTTTTTTGCAATTATTTTGCGTTTAAGAATTTTGCAGGATCACAGAAATTGACTCTTTGTAGATTTTGCATTGGATTCAGCGATTGAAAAATTGTGAAAAACTAGGGGGTCTGAATAATGGTTTTACTCAAATACTCAGTGAAGTATTTGAATAAATCATTCTTTGAGATGATTTCGCACTTGTGTGTTTATTAGTCTTTGAATCAATAAAAGCAGTTAAATCCACTGCTCTTGATTTCTTGGATCTCTTCTTTGCGGTGTATTTGCAGTTTCAGCATGAGAGTGCCCTCTGGCCCTCTGAAGGAGATTTACCATTGATTACAGAGCCATATTTCCCTGTAAAGATGTGCATGAGATTCACAGCTTTTGCTGAATGGTGATCTCAATGTCATTTAAATTAATCGTGCAACCCTTATTGATGGGAGAAAGCAAAAAAAAAATGATCAGACTGAAGACTGCGGAGGGCTGTGCTGCTGCTGCTGTGCCAACTCTCAGAATCATGGGCATAACGCAAATAAAACATGAGTGGAGGGTGGAGCGATGTAATAAGTGAAATACCCTTTTAAGATGCTGCAATCCCACTGACATTTCGTAAGCCAAAGCGCTGCTTCCAATTTGTGGGCTGAGAGCGGCACCAAACAGGGAGGTGTGCGTAACATAACACAACTGCCAATCTGGTGACAGCGAATGACTTAATTATACCTGAATCCAAGCCACAGAGAGAGCAATGTAGAATACAACAGAGTTATCACAAATCTAGTCATAAATCAGGTTGAGGGTGAAGGGAGAGACAATAAAGCTCATTCAGAAAACACTTGAAATTCATCAGTGTGTTATGCGAACGTGAAAGAAACGATTCCTTTATATCCTGTAATAAAAAAGGCTGATAGAGAAGCATCAGCAAGGGACAGATATGGCCGGTGAAGCTTTCTCACAGATCCCTGAAGAGCCACTCAGCCTCTCTAAAGGCATTTCATCATCTCGGCTACGCAGAGGAGATAAAGCAGAGAGGCGAACCTGTTGTCATATAATCTCCTTATCCTGACAAATACCGTCACTCTCTTGAACACTGGACACAGCTTTTCCACATATCTACATCAGAGGCATACTACGGTACACAAGTCAAAATGTAGACCCATCTATTAATCTAATCTCACACGGCTTGTCCTATGTAGGACGGCAGGCAAAATTGTGCTTCACAAATAAAAAACAAATACATCAATTAACTAATTAAATAAATAAAAAAAACTTGACAAAAAATAAAACATTATTCTACATCAGGGGTCTCAAACTCAAATTGGCGGGGGTCATTTCAGTGACCGACAATTCATAGGAGGGCCATTTTAACATTCAAGCACAAAAAAAAAAAAAAAGTGGAAAACTGAAGTACTTGGTGTATCTTATTACAACAGACATGAGGTTTATATTTCAAGCATTACCTGTCACCAGTGATGATGCAAATCAGTATGTTTATCGTGTCACACATCAGCTTCTGAAATGTATCTGTAGTTGTTGTGTGTATGGCCAAGCATTAGACACACACTCAGTCATTCTTCCACAGATTATATGCAATCAAAACTCTGGCTTTTTGTTTCTTGTTGTACATATTGAAGGGGGAGTTTAAATTGCTATGAAAATACTACAAATAATGGGCATAATAATATTCATAAAATATTTATTCTGTCTCAACCAATTGTACTGTCCCAGTAGCGTAAGAACAGCAGAAAGCACTTTGGGTAACTTAAGTGACTTTACTGCCAATGGTTCTTCTCCATATCTTAATGTTTTTTGTAAAACTACAACAAAGAGGGGAAAAGTACGTACATATTGATATTTATTTTAACAAATTCAATTCAACTAGCAGCAGAATTTTACTAACGTACATAGTTTTTGTGCAAATCTTAAGCATAAAATCTATTAAATGAAAGGAAAATCTATAAAATAAAATGAATATTATCAAAATTATAATTTTTGTTACACCCCCAGCATAACGTGTGAGCTATGAAAAAGTGTTTGTCAACAAAATACAAGTTGTATAAAACTGATATTAATCAAACGACCCCTGAATATTTACAAAAATAGAGCTTTAGTAAAAATAGAGCACTTACGGACATAGAAATAAAACACAGGTGTGTGTTACTCTCAACTGTACAATGAGAGAAAATGAAAGTATAACTAATTCGAATGCAGTACCATAAATGTCAAATAGGTGGCAGGTCAAAACCACAAGTAGCTAGATGCAACCGCACAACAATGATAGTGGTTCAAAAACAAATGTTTTCGCGGGCCGAATCTCATTGTATTTTTGACATCAGTTGTGAGCCGAAGGTGGGCAGGCCATTAGTTTGAGATCCCTGTTCTACATTATATGTGCAGTGGTCCCTCGCTATAAAGCGGTTCACCTTTCGCGGCCTCACAGTTTCGCTGATTTTTTTTAAGTGCAATTTGACATGTTTTTTTTTTTTTTTTTTTTTTTACAGCGCATTGTGTTCTGCATCCTGATTGGCTGTAGACCATTGTCAATCAACCTCCTCTGTGTCTTCTGTACAGCACAGAAAGCGTTCAGCTTGCCAAATTAACATAAATCTTTGATCGCTACCAGTGTGAGTTCCAACAAGGATGCAAAAAGGGTTGCAACTGTCTGCAGCAAGACTATCGTAAAGGGGGTCGCACACCAGATGCGCCGCACCATGCAATGCCATGCATTTTAGAATTGTAAACATAGGTTTCTATCAAGGTACGCACACCTGCGCTGCAAGTCGGCGGCTGTCTGTGGTGCCCAGCTATGATTTAGGACACTGTTTATATTTCTGCTGTGCCACAGAGCGCCATCTGTATAATCACATTTTAAATAACATGCGAATGAGTGCGTCCGGTGTGTGTTACTTCCAACTGTCATGTGCGTGGCACATACAGTGTGCGACCCCCTTAAGGATGGAGTTTGTGTTAGCTTTGTGGATCAGTGACTGCAGGAAAAAGAACAGCAATAAATGTTTTTTTGCGGACAGCGATGAATGTTTGCACCTGAAAACAGGTTTTGATCTTTGGTTTCATTCTATACAAGCCTATTGGACTTATGTTTCCTTTTTTCACAAAAGTTTGAACATTGAGTGTTTAAACAAAAGAGAAAAGCGTGAAAATGTTAATGCATGTCTGAGAAAAGTATATGAAGTGTGTAGTGAGGGGTTTTACATCCTTAAAACATCTATAATAATAAAAAATAAAGCTGGCTACTTCAAGTTTTTTTTACAACGTAACTAGTATAATAATGAGGGACCACTGTATTACATTTTAAGTATACAAAAAAGCTATACATTTATACATTTCAATTAATGCTATTCTTTTGGACTTTCTATTCCAAAAATCTTGAAAATATGCTAAATGTTTGTGAAAAGTACTAAAGAAATATAGCCAAATTATTTCATAAATGAGCATGCAAGAGATTGGAGTCTGTGGGCAAGGATTTATTTATGTGCTTAAACACTCTTACGCTCTCATGTGCTTGTTATGTCAGAGTGTGTTGTTTGATAAAACACAGAAGGATCCTGGCTCATAAAAAAATTAACATTCCGTCCCTATGGAACATCACAACAAGTTTATAGCAAATGTTATGTGCTCCACTGTTGGAGGCTGGGAGCTGTTTTTTAGTGTATGCCAAGGAGAAAAACAACCTCCACCTTCACCAAAACCATCCATTTCCAAATACCAGCAATATAAATCTGAAAATAGATTTTATAGCTCCCAATAAATTCTGAAAAGTATCAAGACAAAAAAAAAAAAAGTTGTTTAGAGCCTCCAGCTGGAGCGAAACCAAATTTTTGAGTGTTACATACAGTATATATATTTGATTTACTTATGTTTGGAGCTTATCAGAGAATTCAGATGAGATTCGCAAGTAGGTTCTGGACCATTTTGCTTAAATTATTTGGACAGTGGCAAACTTCCTACAAAATAAATTAGTACAACAACTAAGTACTCAATCATCTGTGTTACTCAAACCTAATATTGATGCAGCCTTTCCAGTACACATACATACAAACATACTTTAGAAAACAAATCAACTTTCCAGGTTTAAATGTCGACAACTGCAAAAGAGTCTTTAGAAGAAAATGCACAAAAAAAACCCTGACAGAATAAAAATGTTACTTTTTGGATGGACAATCTTCTTCTTTAGGTTCTGTGTATTTCACAACTACTTAAACGGCTAGGAATCGACGGAGGCTCTTCATAAATACCTTGCTCAAGGGCACTGCAGCACAAGCATGGGTCATAAAGCAGCTTGACCCTCGTGTAGGTGGAGAAGGACAGTTAAACAAGGAGGAGGGAGCATTAGTGTTGTGTTGCAGGAAAACCTCATTTTGCAGGGAGGGAGCAGTAAAAACGTTAAAGAGACGGAGTAAAAAGCACACCGTCAAACAGGGTTATATCCAATACGACTACAGCTGTTTTTTCCCCTCTAATTACTAAAAAATTAAACAATTAAATAATTTCCTCAGTGATTCAATCTAAATAGGTTCACAATGTCCTGAGAAACAAAATGTTGGTAAAATCAAAAGCCTGATTTACAAAGCTTTTCACTAGATGAATATGAAACTCCACTTAATACTATTATTAAATGAGTGAAAATTAATCAAACTTAACAGCGCTGTTGATACTTGCTTACTGACTTCAGTTGCAATGAGAGGCATTATTAAAATAACTGTTTGGGTTTACATTAGCAGAAATGGTAACACTTTAGTTCAATTCATGCTATTAACTGCTGGCCTAATGCCTGCCTATTATTGTGATATTTACTGTTTTTCGCTAGTTATAAAGTATGATTTTATTCTGCACCCCTAATCCTACCTTAAAACTAAACCCAACTACTACCTTACTAACTATTAATAAGCAACAAACTAGAAGTGTAGTCTAGCTAATAGTCTTAGTTAATGGTTTGTTAATATAATGAAATATAGTGACTTGAAATAAAGTGTTAACGCAAAACTTTATGTACGTGTACCATGTTACGTTCTACGCATGTTTTGTTTTCTGTTTCGATTTCCTTTTTTCTTTACCATTGTGCATTCTGTTCTGCACAGGTGTGCGACCATTGGTCGAAATGGCTATCACTCATCATCATGACACCACTCGGCACAGCAATGAGGAGCTGGTCCGCCACGTTTAAAAGGCGTACGCTTGCGCTGATCTAGAGGAGCACCTGATTCTACAAACTCCTCACTTGTGTCGATCAGCCTGTTAATTTGTGTTCGTATTATTTTTGTTGTTGTTTAGGTTGTCTCTCGTTGAAGTGCTTTATTGTTTTTGTAGCTCAAGTTACCCAATTATTAGGAAGTTGAACGTTCTTTATGAGAACTGGATTATCAGATAAGCTTCTGTTTTGCTAATTGTTAGTTAGTTTCCACACCTGTAATTATGTTTTGAATATTTAAGTAGTTTAGTTAAGAGTTGCATACGCTGAAGATTGTGGTTTTGTTTCTACATTTTTCTTTGGTTAGTTAGTTTAGTTAGGTTTAGTTAGATTGTTTTGTTATATTTATTTCTTTGTTTTGGCAACACTCCTGTCTGTTTGTTTGTTTCTTTGTTTATTTTGATTCGGTCATTTAAATTACATTCCAAATTTATATATTCATTGTTTAATATTATAGTTTAATAAATTGCTTATTTTGTTTCGCATATCCATTTGTTGTTTTCTTTTATTTTCACCCAGCACCAGTAGAAACTTACTCAATGTTACGTCTCATCCAACATAACTTAAACAAGTAACAACCAAAAGTCAGAAATGTGATGAATAAATATGTTCAGACCACTCATTAGTGTACTGAAATAGTTGGCAGGTAAACAATCATTGCCTAAAGCAACTGTAAGGCTGTATAGGCTGTCTATCCAAAACATGCAGACGGGCATTATTCTCCTCACAGTTCAACCATTGAATATTAAAAGGGAACTTATTAGAATTAACAAATTACTTTCAGCAGACCATGAATAACCTCAAAAACCCAAGACAGGTCTTTTCACAGCAATATTATAGACGTGTTAACTGTACTGTACAGAATACAAAGAACATAATCTAGAGGAACAAAACACAGAACACAAGAGCTCCTTTAACACATGCTCCTTTTGATACTAAGCTCATGTTAAAATGCCAAATTTAGTGTTGTTTTTATGACAGATATATACACTGATTGGAGAGCTGCACAATAAATGGTGTAGCATTAATATTGCAATGTGCACATCCTCAATAATTACATCGCAAGATATGCATTGTTGATTCTGAACTATGTCTGAGCATGATTTGTCTACGTTTAACCAAAATATACTGAAGTTTTATCATTTGCAGGCATTCAAAGACAGTTTAGAACATTTGAACACAAAAAGATATGATGTTTGGAGGTCTAACAACAATTTTTTTTGTAAATAATTATTTATACAGAATTTATATGATTTGTGTCAAAAAATATGTTTCTTACTTAGAGATTTTGTCTTGTTTATAGTCCAAACATCTACATTTCAAACCAAAAATGAGACCCATAGGCAGATGCTTTTGCTTGTTTTAAGGAAAAACTATTAATTTTGACTCAAGGTGAAAACATAACAACATTTTTACTCAATCTAAGAATGTTTAGGTATTTGGACTATATATGAGACAAAGCAAAGTAATAAAAGCTTTTCTTGCATTGTGATTGTCAATTTCTGTACCTGAACACTGTTAGATTCCCAAGAAAACTGTCAAATAGAGCTATTCAAACCATCTTGTGAAATCTTGTGTATTCATATCGCCATATTTAATGCAGAAAAATAAAATATTGCAATGTCAGATTTTTCCAATATCATGCAGCCCTAACTGATTGCAAATCACATCAAATTCAACACACTGTCGTTTACCTAGAGAGCAACCACTGGCTCTGCATCCCTTTATCTGAATCCTCTACTTCACACCAATGTGCCCTGCAGAGCTCTGCACTCTGCTACTGAACATCGCTTTGTGGTTCCATCCCATAGGGACGCAAAATCAATCGCAAAGACTTTCACCTTTAAAGTCCCATCCTGGTGAAATGATTTGCCTAACTCTACACGAACAGCTTTTTATCATTATATTTATTTTAAAATTAGACTTTATGGCATATACAGTTGAAGTCAGAATTATTAGCCCCCCTGAATTATTAGCACTCCTGTTTATTTTTTTCCCCCAATTTCTGTTTAACAGAGAGCAGATTTTCTCAACAAATTTCTAAACATAATAGTTTTAATAACTCATCTCTAATAACTGATTTATTTTATCTTTGTCAAGTTGACAGTAAATAATATTTTACTAGATATTTTTCAAGACACTTCTATACAGCTTAAAGTGACATTTAAAGGCTTAACTAGGTTAATTAGGTTAGGGTAATTAGGGAAGTTATTGTAAAATGATGGTTTGTTCCGTAGACTATCGAAAAAAAATTAGCTTAAAGGGGCTAATAATTTTGTCCTTAAAATGGGTTTTAAAAAATTAAAAACCACTTATATTCTAGCCGAAATAAAACAAATAAGACTTTCTTCAGAAGAAAAAACATTATCAGACATAGTGTGAACATTTCCTTGCTCTGTTAAACATCATTTGGGAAATATTAAAAAAAAAAAAATGTAAAAGGGGGCTAATAATTCTAACTTTAACTGTATGTTCTCTCATTAAATTAAATGCTTATATTATCCACATTTGTATGTCGCTTTGAATAAAAGTGTCCGCTGTTGTAAATGACAACGTAAGGAAGAAAGGAAAATGTACCCTTCATGGATAATTCGTAGAGCAACTTCACTATTTGAAATGATTTGTTACAGCTCATTTGAAAGGAAGTTCTGGAACCAGACAGGCAGTCATATTTATCCATATTTAGCGTTTTTTAAATACGTACTAAACATTTTGTTTTGGTATTTTTATTCAATACTCCCTATTTGTTCAAGTATAGATCAGTATATTCAGTGTTTGTTATCTGGTTTATTATAAATAAACAAAAACGACAAATAATACTTTTACTTGTTTCATGGGCCCAATCCCAATTCTATTTTTTTCTTACCCATACCCTTTCCCCTTGGTCCTTGAAACAGAGTGTGAAGGGGAAGGGCTTCAAAATTTACATTTAAGAAATTGGACTGCTACAACACCCTACACGTCATATTATGACGTCGCAAGCTCTTACTTCTTATGAGATCGAAAATGGTGACTACTGCAGTTATTCCAATTGCATTATTTTTTAGTTTTTATCACGAAATCGCTGAAGGCAATGATATCATGTTATCATAACGATATAATGTGGCAATAAGCTCATAACTGTACTGTGTATTTATACCGTGGCCATACTGAACTATGTAAACACTCAAAAACAACATTAACATCATATCAGAAACGGTAAAAAGCTCATTCCCAACCACTAGACTTTTCTGACAGGGTATTCGAGTGTCAGAGTGACTATATAGGTGTTATTATTAGGCCGTTATGAATGCATTAAAACATATGCTTGTTTGTTGTATTAATTCTTAATAATGCCCAAAAATACAAATTTGTGCATCTCCTGACTCATGTATGCAGCCATGTTGCTGCTGGTGTATTCTGGGAAATGTTCGTACTTCTTCGTTTCGAGCAAGCTCCTTGAAAATCTTTGTGTCAAGGGCTATGGGGACACCACTACATCTTCACTTGAACATGCAAAACAAGGGGTAGAGGTAAAGGGAAGGGCTAAGGGGTAGAATTGGGATTGGGCTATGGTTCTATTCAATAGGTTGCACTGTGTAGTGTGATGTCCGAAACGTATATATGACACATAATACATATTAAAACATATTATTCATTCATTCATTTTCTTTTCGGCTTAGTCCCTTTATTAATCTGGGGTCGCCACAGCGGAATAAATCCGCCAACTTATCCAGCATATGTTTTACGCAGTGGATGCCCTTCCAGCTGCAACACATCACTGGGAAACATCCATACACACTCATTCACACACATACACTACGGCCAATATAGCTTACCCAATTCACCTGTACCACATGTCTTTGGATTTATGGGGGAAACCGGAGCACCCGGTGGAAACCCATGCCAACACGAGGAGAACATGCAAACTCCACACAGAAACGCTAACTGACCCAGCCGAGTCGTCAAAACATATTATAATAAATACAAATAAATACTACAAATATATTATGTATGCTGTAAATATGCAATACACGGTCTATCACTGCACCTCAGTGCTAGAGTTAAGAAGTATAGTCATTGAGACAGAAATCATGTGGTTATAGTGAGCCTTTTAAGTTGCATCATAAAGTGTTGGAGAAGAAACAAGTCTGTGGATTAATAAAAATATTTTGGAGGCATTAATAACAAAGGAGAACCACATCAAAGCTGATCTAAACTACCTGCAAACAGAGACACACAAACACCCAAAGGACATATAAAGACAGAAAAGTTCATCAAACGGCCATGACAATGAATGACCCTTGACCTTTCGACTGCCCCTCATCCTTCTCCGCCTCCTTTGACCTGCTCTTTCATCCCAGAACATTCCATTAACTGCACTGCTCCCATTAGACAGCATCAGAGCCTGCTCAAATCAATGCCTTGCCGAAGAGTCCAGAAGCGCATTCATTCCTGTGTGATTCACAGCGACTTAATGACTTTATTTCAGCACTGCAATCTCCCCACTGATATTTTTAGAGCGGTGAGCGTTCACACATTGTCTGTGACTTTGCTTTAAATTGCAGAAGAGATGTAAACAAAAGGGCCGGCTGAGAAGCTGAAGATAACGATGCTCATTGCGTGGTGGAAGGAAAAGGAAAGAAGGAACAATGGCAAAAGGGCAGAATCCCTCTCACTTTCTCTTATGAGACATGATACCAACTGCCTGGCTTTGCCATCCACTGCTCTTCCCAAATCTCCAGGGCAGCTATAAAGAGAGCGAGAACACGTCTCTGAGGAGCTGAGACGAATGGGCAGCTCAGTCGGCTGTGCAGGTAGAATGGATGCTCATGCCTTTCTCAAACAGAAATGTTTCGCTGCATCTCTTGGGATTGGCCAAAACTATTGATCTGACTGGATCAGTTTGGTTACGGGGTGATGAAAGAACAGAGGTTGAAACGTCCATTTAACGATGATGGATGGGTTGTTTAAACCTATGAACAAAGAATGGCTATGTTAAAACGTAAAACAGAGCTAAAATGAAGAGTGCAAATGCATTAGCGTCACCTTGCTCAAGGTTGGACACTGGGAGAAAATGATGTTAATTCAGAAAGATGAGAGAAAACGCATACAAATGCTTGTCAGAAGCCAATCTCTTTCAATGTCAAGATTTTTTTCTTTGTATTTTATTATTTAAGTTTACTACTATTTTGTTGAGAAACATTTAATCTTTGACTATGACAATGTGCATCATAACATGTTATTTAACCATTATGTGCTGTTTGGGATGTTTTCATCCACTCTTGGGTGATATTGTGTCTTAATTTTGCCATAACTATTTCTGTGTTTCAGCTAGCAGAATGATTTCTTGTGACAAATCTTATTTTGACACATATTTTGAGAAAATGCTTTGAAATTTTTAAAGAACTAAACGATACACTTTGGGCAAATGTACTACTCTTTTGTTACGTTAAGGATGAAAACATCCACTAAATTAAACTGCTTTAAAAATGCATCAGATAAATATTTAAAAAAAAATTGTTTTCCATAAATCTGTTAATCAACCTCTTTAATTGCCAAATTCATAAATTATGTCACTGATTTAGTGAACATCGCCTTTGATGCACTGAAATTAGTGAGAAAAAAATGATGCATCAAAGTCAATGTTGTTACTAATTGTTCACATCTCCAAGACTGTGATAAAAGGTAAAAAAAATCCAGTCCACAATTACTTTTTATATTGAAAACACGTCATTTTGTGTTTTTTTTTTCACCAAATCAGTAACATTATTTGTGAACTTGTCAATTAAAGAGTTAAAACCCTGTGATTTTTCAAAACATTTAGTAGTTATGGAATTGTCCTGTTATTAAAGCCTATTAGTCAAACGTTGTTACTTTTATGAGCCGCATGTTTGGACTTCAGCTACAGTTGGATCCACTGTCTTTGATTTTAGGTTTGCCTGACAAATTCACTAATCGTTTATTTGTCATTTTAGCCTTTGCTGCCAGGAAAATTACACTGATGAACTGGATCAGTGACAAATCCCCATCCTTGAAAGGGTGGCACAATATTATTAGGGAAATGATTCCCTTAAAATTCCTTACCTGTGTCATTCATATGTCCACTGAGGGTTTTCATCAAGTTTGGACTCCTTACTTGGAATTTATTGATCTTTCTCCAAGCTGTATTTTGAGTTATAGTATGTCATAACTGAATTTATGTATTTTATTTTACTATTATCTTATCTTTATATATTGTATTTACTTATAAATTATTTTATTTATGAATGTTATTTATAAATATAATTTATTCTGTCTTTCTTTAGCCTTGCGTTGTTAAAATGGGCATTGTCTGTTGGTTTGTTTCAATGTGTTTTGTGATTAATAGTTAAAATGTTAATAAAAAGATGCAATAAAAAACATTTGGTAGTTTTGATCAGGACTGAGGTTGATTAACAGATTTATGCAAAAATAATTGAAAATTTTATTGTATGCCTTTTTACAGCAGTTTAATTCAATGGATGTTTGAACAGTGCACAAGAGCTAAAAAAAAAACATGTTTTTCTAAAACAAATAACATAAAATGAACCACCATATACACTACTATTAAAAGCTTTAATCCATCATGCTATTTAAAAACTTCTTAAATAAATAAGGACTTCTGGTAGAAGCTAAAAAAGCATAAGACCACTAAAGGAGAGATAGGGTTTTCACACTTGAATAGTCATCTTGAAAATGTTCAGACACACTGTCTAGAGTAAAGATGCATCTCTTTAGCCACAATGTATCTCATGACTCCATTCTAAAGCAAATACGCGTTAATAGGCCCAATCCCAATTCTACCCCTTCCCCTTCCCCCTACCCCTGGTTTTGCGCGTTCCCGTGAAGGGGTAGGGCTGTCCAAATTTTCTTTAGCTTGAAGGCGTAGGGCTAAGGGCAAGGGGTAGATAGCCCTTCGAACGAAGATTTTTCAGGACCACACTCGAATCCAAGGGGTAAGAAAATTTCCCAGAATACACCAGCCACAGTGGCAGGATAGCAGCACCCGGATGTAAGGAGATCCACAATTAGTATTTTTTGTCATTTTTACGAATTTTTACAACAATCCAGCACATTTTAAAACATTCATAACCGCGTTCATGTTTTACCATCATCTTCTTTGAAAAAAAAAAAAAAACGGCTAAAATAAAAACCACTAAATTTTGCGGTCTTTAATCCATAATCATAACTCCTGTATAGTCATCCCACAACATTCTGACACTCAATGACACTCGAATACCCTGTCAGTAATGTCTAGTGGCTGGGAATGAGCTTTTTACAGTGTCTGCTATAATGTTAATGTTGTTTTTGGTGTGTTTACATGAATATGGCCACTGTGTAAATGCACAGCATATACGATCTTATTGCCACATTAGATCGTTATGATAACATAATATATGCCTTCAGTGATTTCCTGAAGATAAAAAACAAAAAATAGCACAACTAGAATAACTACAGCAGTCGCCATTGTCTGATCTCTTATGAAGCAGATCATGATGACATCTGATGACGTGTGCAGGTGCTGTAGTGCTGTCTTTTAGGCGCACATTTTAAAGCCCTTCATCTTCACCCTCGGTTTTAAGGGCCAAGGGAAAGGGGTAAGGGTACGAAAATAGAATTGGGATTGGGGCTTAATGTTTGCTTGAAATATGATTTTGTGACATTTTAAGAAAATTTCCCCCATTTGCTTTGTTGCTTTCATCCATCCAAAAGTAACCACAGATCATGCCGGCTCCAGTGTAGACCAAGAACTCTGCCAAAGATTTCAGATGACCTCAACACATGTCATTTAAGGACCCTACTTCCATGATGTCAACTCTACATCAACTTGTAAAACTTTACCTTGCATAGTAATCATGAACACAGAATGTAACCACTTTAATCATGTTCATCTAGCTTGAAAACGTTCATTACCTGCATGAATGCATCCCAGAACTGCACATTTCCGCAATACAGACATTACTTTGTAACTACATAGTAACCTCTGATAACCACTTTAACTGGTGAAATAGAATCAATCTGTCTTTCTGTAAAGCTACTGTGAAATGTTATACGATTCATGAAAACCACCATACAAACAAATGTGAACTGAGAAGTGTTTTGAAATCGTTCCTTATGCTTACCAAGGCTGCATTTATTCAGTCCGAAACATAACACAAACTCAAATAATAAAAATCATTTTCAATAAGTTTTATATTTTAAGGTCTATTTCATCCTGTGATGGAAAAGCTTGTCTGAAGCCAGTAAGAGTTCGTGAATTAATTTAAACAGCAGTCATTGTGTTGAAATGAAAAAGGTTTGAACGACTTACCATTGTTACTATACAGTTAGCTGTGCTGTCAATTTAATTACAAACACGATTCTGAGTCAAAGCTTGATCTAAGGTTACCAAACAATCTACTTTGTTGCCATGGTGATAACATTATCAAGAAAGAAATTAAGTAACTCAATGAAGACTTTCAAATATATTAAAACAAGTTAGATATATACTGTAATGTATATATGCAATATATGTTTCAGGGCTCAACAAAAAGGATGGCCCGGGGCCAGGTTGAGAAGCACTCGGGACAGTAGACAGGATCGTTACTGGCCAGATTGGTGCTGCCTCGTCACTAAAGTTAAATTTTTCTGCGCCTATTTGTCATGATGTCTTAGAATCAAGAAACAGCTTGTGCTTTTAAGCCTTTAAATGCTACCTTCTCGATGATGTTGTAAACACCATATTGCTTTTTGGTTCCTTTTGTCTTGATTGGATGTTGTAAGCACGTTATTTTTTCCTTAACCTGGCAGCAACATCAAATTATGAGGCTAAAAAAAAACGTCTGTTACTAACGCCTTGGAAGAAGACATTTACGTTGGGACAACACGACAAAAAACATGAAGTGATGTTTGCACAGTTTGTCGTCACTTTGGCAAGTCAGCCACCTTGTTAAATAATTTAGAACTGCAAAAAAATACCTGCACATTTTCCATACTGCTCTTTTTGTTCGCATTAACACATAGAAATTTGCTCATTATACATTTCTTAACATTTTTGAAATATTTAAATTCTAGATTCACTCATTATTTCTGACACATTTTTTAAAATAGTGGCTAAGAAATAGTTATTAATTTATTTAGTTTTTGGTGGGGCCAGAGAAAATTTTGGCAGGGCAAGCAAAAATCTCAACCACTGACCCGATTGAGCCAGTAGAAAAAATCCTTACTGTTGAACCCTGTGTTTACATCTCAAGTCAAGCTGCAATTTTGTTGGATTATGTAAAAAGTGTGAAACTATTATATAACTGTGTTTAGGACACCAAGTGCTTGCTCTGAAATGAGCCTTATCAAACAAAGAAGTGAGCCAATGTTTTCCAAAAAAATGTTCAGAATGTTATTTTCTTTCTACTGAATTCAAACGCAGCATATCAAGTGAGATTACTTGATATGACAGCTCTTCTCAGATGCATGTTGTGCACTGTTAGCAGTCAGATGCTGCCATTAACAATTTGATAAATTCATTACTGTTCAAAATCTATTAAAAATGGATGTCTTTTGAATTCATGAACATGTTTTAAACAAGAATAGTAAGCATACAGTCAGCTAAAATTGCAACTTTTCCATGACAGAAGAAATACCATTTGAAATCAGTGCTGTTTTACTGTTTCTACATGTAAACAAATGCAGTCTTAAAGGGCGGCAAAGACTAAAGTTACATATTGCTACACTGTAGCATCAATATTGCAATGTATATCCAACAATACTCACATCGATCGCAGGATCAGCAATGTTGAATCAGCATTATAGTTAACCAGAAGCCACAGCAAAAAATGCATGTGATTTGTGGAGTCTGCAAAGTTTGATCAAAAAGTTACTAAAATGTTTGTCATTTGAATATGTTATTAAGCCTGTGACTGTGTGAATATTGCAAGCCAGTTTAAAGCATTTTAGGCACAAGAAATTATAACATTTATAACTTCAAGAAAGATTTGTTGTATTTATGTATTTATACACACAGTATGATGAAGTCTATGCATGCAGTGTTATTTTACATTCATTATTCAATGTGTGAACCTGAATACTGCTGGAATCCCAGAAAATCATAAATCACTGTTTATTTCATCTGCAACTTTGCCCTACTGTATATATCAATGATTGGTTTATTATATTTTATGCAGATGCACTCCCTACAAAATCTAAAATTATGAATTATTTCCAAACAGAGCTACTCATTTCATGTAGTAAAATTAAGAGAAAACTGAGGTCATTGCATTTGGCAAGAGAGATGAGGTTCTCAAAGTAATTGCGTACCTTGACTCTAGGGGTCAAACAACAAAAAATAAGGTAGAGAGTCTTGATGTGATTCAGGAGTCAGATCTGAATTTCAGTAGCCATGTCAAAGAAGTAAGTAAATCAGCATACTATCTTCTCAAAACCATTGCAACAATTAGATGCTTTGTTTCCGGTGAAGACTTGAAGAAATTTGTTCATGCTTTTATCAGCAGCAGAGTGGATTACTGTAATGAACTCCTCACTGGCCTTCCCAAAAAGACAGACAGTTGCAGCTCATTCAAAACGCTGTTGCCAGGAATCTGACCAAAACCAGAAAACGAGAGCACATCACACCTGTCCTCAGAACTTTACCCTGGCTCTCAGTTACATTCAGAATAAATTTTAAAGTATTATTACTTGTCTATAATTCACTAAATGGCCCAGGACCTCAATACATTACAGATATGCTCACTGAATACAAACCTAACAGATCACTCAGATCTTTAGGATCAAATAAGTTAGAAATTCCAATGGTTTAGTCAAAGCGGGGTGAATCGGCTTTCAGCTACTATGCCCCCTGCTGCTGGAATCAGCTTCCAGAAATGATTAGATGTGCTCCAACATTATGCACATTAAAATCAAGACTTAAAACTATAGGTGGGCATAGATTAATTTTTTTTAATTTAGATTAATCTAGATTCATCTTGGAATTAATCTAGATTAATCTAGATTAAAATGGCTCATTTGAATTCTGCCGAAGGCATTCAGAATATGTGTGCTACCCAAATAATAAGTCTTTGAGAATGGGTTTCTCAAGCCAGGTGGCGCATTAGACCAGGGGCTCATCTGCGGTTTCCAAAATGCATCACAAACTGCTTGAGAAACTGTTCTACTGTGATAATTGGTGATGAAAATAAATGATGTTCAATAAGATGTACTTGTGTTTACTAACTGTTTATTCAGTTAAACATGAATTTTGAACTGTAGGCCTGCATAAGCTCCAAACAGCGATTTTTGATTACCTTAATCTGACTAAAGTCATAACTGAACTAAAGAGAAATGGAATTATGACATGTGTAATATGCATATATTAGTGGCATTATTGAAGTAAACACCGCGGGCTTTAGGACCTTTCGCCATATTTTCCGACAAGATCCACACGCGGCTGTCAGTAAAGGACCGCGCGCACACACACACACGCACGCATGCACGCACACATCGCGAAATGCGGACATTTTTACTATTATGTCTCTTTTCTTTTTCATTCTTTTAAAATCTATTTAAAACATTTTAATCTGTTTTTATCTGATCTTAATCAGTTTTACTCTTTGTTGTTTTTATTTTCTTATACTTGTTTCTTTTATTCCTGTTTATGTAAAGCACTTTGAATTACCATTGTGTATGAAATGTGCTATATAAATAAACTTTCAAGCTGAATTGTTTGTTCTAAAAGTCTACGGTGCCCGTAGCTGAAGAAAGAAATGTAACAGTGAAAATCTGAGCACATTTCACACGGACTAAAGCTCCAAACACAGCATACATCACTATACACTCACACCTGCAAGCTGCAGAGCTTGCATTTCCTCTCTGGTTCTGGCTCATTTACCACACTCACATTTTTACGTTCACACACATACACCCAGATACATATATCATGCCAAAAGATAGGTCATTTGGAGGAAAGAGATCACAGACCAGAGGAAGATAAAGGAGCAAAAACAGAGGGCAAACGAGAGAGACAGAGCGATGAGCAGAGGGAAACACAGATAAATAAAGGTGGAAGGTTCCAGGAGCATCTGTCGGTGACATTGACAAGGCCAACCAGGCGTGGTGTCCAGAGGCGGAGGAACAGGGGAGCTGAGAAATGTGTCCTCCACACCACTGCGCCTGCCTGGGGCCAAACACACAGACAGCAGAGCTTGTCCAAAGAAAGACCCCAATACTTACACACACAGAACTAACGGCAAAGCTTAATGAGATCCAATGAATGCCTCTGAGCTTTTATTATTGGAAGTCACCTAAGTTCTACCTTCAAGTCAGACTTCAGCATTTTGGGAGCCGAGGAGCAGAGTTAATACCTCACCGTATAAACAACTCAAGGCAGTGTGCAATACCCTGAGACTCGGCTAATAGTAGGCTTGGCTTTGAGCCTTTAAAGAATCCCTGCCTGACTGAAATTTGACCCAATAAACCAACAAGGACAATAAGCACCTCTCCAAGCCCCTCATTAGCTAAGGTGGAGGTCTGTCTCTAATGCCACTTTAACAACCTAGGTCCCATTCCAATAGCATAGACCCTTCCTTTTCTTTTGCCCTGAGGCTGTGTTGCCAGTGTGGCCCATAATCAGCATCTGGGAGAGATAAGAGCTCTGTGTGAAGGCTTGAGGCGGCGGCCGGTCATGAGCGTCTACCAGGGCGGGAGACTAATCCAGCCCCATGCTGCGACAGGCCTCAACTAATCACAGGCCTGTTGGATTAAACCAAAGACCAGACGCGGGCACTCGAGAGGATGACTAGTGCAATGGGCTGTGAGCCCAAGGGACAAAGGATTACCTGATGGAAATATTCATGGAGGTTTTTACTCCCCGCTGTATTTCTTCGCTGGTTTCTACGAACACCAAATGTTGGGTCCCTGAGGGCAGAGTCTTTAAAGGCAGATTAATGATAATCCAGGTTAATGCAAAAGATAAAGCTCCCTCTGAGATATGCGTGCGTGCTCTAAACCTAAATGATCAACCAGAAAGGAAAGTATGTATTATTGCGAATGGTTATTATAGCACCTTTTTCACGCCAAAAGGGCAATTTTACCATAATACTCAAATAAACAACAACTAATGCGTAAAATACCATGATTATTCTCTGAATGTCAAGATACAACTCTAATGTTGTGTTGTACATTCTGATGTATCTAGATCCACTTCTGTTTTCAATTTTTTTTGCACAGAAGCTTGGCAACAATATGTCATGCAAATTGTCTGGTAATAACTGGCTGCGCTTCAAAAGGTCAGCAGCAAACAGGGTCAAAACTGGAATTGTTTGAACTTTAAGCGTCACATTACAACGCTTGACCTGAGCACAACGCGGCGCCGGGGGAAACTCAGTAGTTCAGCTTGCTGCAATGGGATGCAAACGTCGAGATGAATCATGTGAAAAAAATGTAACAGTAAAACGCTGGCATTTTGAATATGAGAAGCACTGCTGTTGTGCATGTGTGTGTGCGCAAGTACAAAACTGAAAAAGTAAATAAGAACACTACATCTCTAAAATAACTAGGTCCAGGGAATAGAAGTGCTCACGAGGCAGCAAAAATACGTTTTGGGTTCTAGTTTAAGGTTTTTGTCCTTACTAAATGAAAAAATCTATTAGGATTGCTTCGATGGGCACCAAAAGCATCTTGCTTTTTCAGCTGGAGCGCAATAACCCAATTGTGTGCATTCACACAAATGGTGAACAGAAGCAAGATATAGCACTCAAACAAGGGGGATGGGGTGTTTCCACCTGCTGGATGCCCCCCCTGATGTTGCACCCCTACACAGAACACACCATTTTTGAGGCCATGTCATCTGGCTTTGTGTGTGTGTGTGACTATCAACACAACACCATCCACAAAAAAACTAAAAAACTAAGTGCTAAAATCTGCCAAATGAGCAGAGTTAAACATATGCAAAATATTAAAAAAAACAATTTGATAAAAAAAGACCAATAGAAGATGACAAGCAACCATATAAAAAGAGCAAAATAATATTTAATGTGACATACCTCATTCAGCTTTGTATTAAAGAGTGTGCCATAATTAAACAGGGCTCGAAATTAGCCTTTTTTGCTTGGTAGCACAGGTGCTCCTAACTTCAAAAATTTTGGTGCACCCACCAAAAAGTCTGTGCACCATTTCTACAAGTTTTATATTAAAAGATTTATTGCATTAGAAATTACACTAATCAAAACTTACAAAAAAAATCTGCAAGCGCCCACCGGCCCAGCACGCACTGCTTGACGTGAATAAGATGAACGGAGTTAATAATAATAACTTTGCTGTTCTCATGGGTGATGTCTGATATAGCACAGATGATATTGACATATAACTTATTAATTGCATACATCATCTTAACATACATCATCTTTTAATGAGCTGCAATATTTGTTTAAACTTAGTGAATGCCCTAATATTTTTTTCTCCTGGAGAAAGTATTTATTTGTTTTATTTCGGCTATAATAAAAGCAGTTTTTAATAAAAAAAAAAAAAAAAAAAAAAAAAAAAACATTTTAAGTTCAATATTATTAGCCCCCTTAAACAATATTTCTTCGATAGTCTACAGAACAAACCATCATTATACAATGACTTGCCTAATTACCCTATTAGTCAAGCCTTTAAATATCACTTTAAGCTGAATACTAGTATCTTGAAAAAATACCTAGTCAAATATTATTTACTGTCATCATGGTAAAAATAAAAGAAATCAGTTATTAGAAATGAGTTTTTAAAACTATTATGTTTATAAATGTCTTCTTTCCGTTGAACAGACCAGAAATTTTACAGGGGGCTAATAATTCAGGAGGCCTAATAATTCTGACTTCAACTGTAAATAACTTAATAAAAAAAATCCTGATTATAATATAATATAATATAATATAATATAATATAATATAATATAATATAATATAATATAATATAATATAATTTAATTTAATTTAATTTAATATAATATAAGTGTACGCACTGCCAGTTGCACAACTGACAGCTTCCTGATGATTAAATGAAGGATTAAATAAAACATCTTGTGCTTAAAATGTGTAGATTCAATTGCAAACACTGTTACCTGCAAACTCCGTCCCACAGTCACAGACTTTACTGAGAATGGCTTTAGTCATTTTCAAATCAAACATTAACCCACTGGAAGTCTTTTATCCACTTTACACAAAAAGGGTAACTAGTAGATTAACATTCACCACATGATCACTAATAAGATGTGTCATTATTTGTTATTTGGTTTCTAAAACAAAATCTGTCAATGTTATTTTCAATCTCTCATATCCAGACCTTTACATTTTCGCGGTTGTAGCTCCCTGTCATCTGAAGAAAGGCATTCACTGAGTGACTGAAGGCTGATATTCATTTGTGTTCAGTCCAAGAGCAGTGGGCCAATTAGAGGAGTTTGAAGGCGGGGCAAGCATTGCGGGCCTCGTTTACTGCAGCAAGTTGACATGTCAAATGTTTTAAAACCATTCCTGAGCACTTGCTCTGGCATTTTTAGGTGCAAAGATGCATTCTGCGTGAATGTCTCCTAAATCTGCGTATGCAGTGAACATTTTTCAGTGAAAACTGGTCGCATGGCAACAATTTTATGCGCTTACACAAATGCTCCCAAATAAGGGTAAGTAAATAAGGACGCATAGATAAAAATTTGGGCGCATATGTGACCAAAGCAGTCGTAATTTCGAGCCCTGTTAAATATAAAATATCCATGCAAATCAAAGGAAGTCAAATGGAGTCTATTTCTTTAAAAGTAAAACATTTACACTTACCAAAAACATGCAACAAACCTAATGTTTAAATCTATAAAAAGTTAGTTTGAGTGTGTATTTTAAAACTCATGCAACTGAGGGAATACAGCCGTTCTCAACTACTACAACAGAGAGGAAGGAACATTTTTTAAGTTCCAATATTTGTGCCTATAAATCCATACTACTCTCTCTCTCTTTTATTTGTTCTCCATCTCTCCCAGTCAGAGTGACAGAGGCAGGGGTGAATGCTCACTTCGAGTGTGCTTATTGGGTTAAATGCACCACGCTGCTTTGCTCCTCTCTAATGCAGTGCAGCTCAGGAGACGAGACTTCCCGCTGAGAAATCTCTGAGCCGGAGAGAACATGTTGACTCACTGCTACATTAGACACACTTGCAAGAACACACACACATACACACACATCGAAAAAAAAAAGAGCTTATCCGATGACGCATCCCACTTACTAACACTTTGATTTCACTGAACAGAGATCAAGATGACACCCGAAGCCAAAATTTATGGAACATGCTGATTAAAGACTGACAACTTGTTATTCAGAGGAAAACTGTGAGTGACTCTGAGCTTCAAACGGGGAAAAACAATAGATTTCTGTCCCCCAAACTTCAGTGAAGTTTGTGTCATTTCCTCTCTCTCTCTCTCTGTCTCTGAGTGCTCTGTGTGGAGGTAATGGTGCGGCAGTTGAGACGCAGCGGTTCAATGTGTCAGATCGCATCAGGGTAGAAGCATTACCCTGCAGCAAGACTCACTCAGAGGAAGCTGCGCTCCGCTCACACACAATTTCTAAATGACGGGATTAAGTAATGAAGCTCCGTCTCATGAGAAAAGAAATGAGACAGTCACTGACGCTTAATGACAGCCTGAATGTTTTCTCCAAATGCTTGTTTCTTACATGATAGAATCAGGTGAAGTATAGAAAAAGAGCAGCTTTGGACAAAATGGTCTAAACGTGAAGGTAACTATGAGTGAGTTTCTCTCTTCCCAGGCAGATTTAAACTCAGCGGAGTGCCGCTGGTGTGTAGTCATGCTTAATTCATGGTCCATGTGGAGATCTCACAGTCTCACACACTGGGGTTTGTCCCCTCTTGTCTCATTAAACCACTCAGTGGGAATGAAGCAGAGACACGGTGAAAGTAACTCATATGGACACATATACAAAACATGAACACATGGAGCTCTGTGATCAAAGCCATGTGAAGCCAAGACGACAAAGCAGAATTAAAATGCATGGAATAAAGGGGCAAAAAAGAAAAACTCCCCTCCAGTTAAAAATATAACAACGTTTAATAAAAAAAAAACAAAAAAAAAAACAATTAAATATATGTACACTACCAGTCAAAAGTTTGGGGTCAGTAGGATTTTATAATGTTTTACAATAAGCTTCTCCTGCTTACCAAGACTGTATTTATTTAATTAAAAATACAGTACAAAATGTAAAACTGTGAAACGTTATTGTTCATTGTGGTCATCATGGAGGAGTGAAGAGCATGAGACTGACTCCTGTAAGACACCAGTGACAGACGAGTTTACGCATTGATCCTCAAGGGCCAGCCTGTACACCAGCCGGTGACCTCTCCCACCTGCAGCTTCTTCATGATGGACGTCCAGCTTTCTCCAGCCTCCGGCGACTAGACTGCAGCTCTGCACAAGAAGTTTAGCCATAGGAGAAATGGTTGTACCCACTTGAGCCTGGTTTCACTGGAGTTTTTTTTTTCCTTCACTTTCGTCAGTTGGTGAAGTTTGGTCCTAACTGCTCTCGCCACTGGTTTGCATGGTTCGGGACTTGTGGAGATGCGCATCGATGGATTTGTTCTTCAGTGTTTGGACTATCAGCAGTGAAAATTAAACCACACTGAGCTGAACTACACTGAACTTCAACTCTGAAAATTGGACTGACACAGTTTCAATTTACTAGAATCTTCTATGTGAAGCTGCTTTGACACAATCTACTTTGTAAAAGCGCTATAGAAATAAAGATGAATTGAATTGAAATTATTGCACTATAACTGTTCAAAGGTAGTTTATAATTTAATTTAATAATTTATTACAGTGATTTTAATGATGAATTTTCAGTCTTCAGAGTAACATGATCCTTCAGAAATCATTCTAATATTTTTTATGATTATTATTATTAATGGTAATAGTAATAAAAGCAATATTGACTGGAGTGATAATTTCATTTGAAACTACATAAAATAAGAAAGCAGTTTAATAAATATTTAACAAATTAACAATTTTATTTAACATTTAATAAATGCCACCTTGATGAAGAGAATAATTTTCATTAAAAAAAAAAAACATGAAAAAAAAAACTGACCCCCTAAACTTTTGACTGCTAGCGTATAAATTTTTTAAATGCTGTGAAATGAATATTGGCATCCATTAACTTTATTCTAGAAGAAAAGAAAAAAAAAACACTGGAGAAAAACCCTACCTACACTAAATCAGTGTTGCAGGATGTACAACAATTACAGCTGATTACAACTGCGTTGAGTTCAAACAGCCGTGCATATATTTTGCATTAAATGCAAAACATGGTATTCACGGGGTATATGTGTGTTTGTGTATTGCACATGAGCTTACAAAACCATTGAACATTATCTTAGTGCATAATTATCTTACTGCATAATTTCAGTTCTGTGTCTGATTTAAAGTGGACAAAACATTAATTCTGATGAGTCGCAACTGATGAAGATAACTAAGACTTTTGCCCTTACTGTCAAATAATGTGCTTCGGTCAGCTTTAAGTTGTTGGCAAATGACTGCTGCACTTCACATGGTTCTTTGGCTCCGAGTTGTGCATTAAAATAATTACGACAGGGACAGCTAGTCAGTCATTATCTCTAACAGATTTCATTAGCTATGTTTCCATCCACCTATTTAATTATATCTATTATATTTATTAAAAAACGGTTGATGGAAATGGCAAGATGCACTTAAGTTTTGAAAATGCGCATAAAAGCATATCCGCATAACTGAGTAGGATAAACTTTTTATTAGATACAATAAGATGCACAAAAACTGCAATGGAAACACTGTTTCGGTATTAGTGTTTTTATATTATTAATTACCTCCAGAATCAAAAGTGTCTGTGCTCTGCGTCGCACACCTTCAAACACAACCATGCGTTCATTGCGTGTCGACATTGTCTTCTGAGGCAGAGAAAATTTATTAAATAAAGAAAAGATTCATGCAGCTTCTCATACCGCAGTAAATTCTGTTTTTACTGTTGATATTTGCCGCCAGTAATCAGGAAGTGACGATTTTGTTCTCTTTGACTACTTGGATGGAAACGCTGCTTTATTCGCATGTCTTTTATGCGATATTCCAGTTTTGGATGGAAAAATAGCTACTGTAAAGGTAGACTACAGCGTGCTTTGATATCACAGGGATGAATTAATTAAAATATATATATATTAAAATACAAAATTGCAATACAATTTCACAATATTACAGATCTCCATTTTTCAAACCCAACCTTGATTAGCATAAGAGACTTCATTCTAACACATTTTAAAATCTTACAGAATTAAAACATATTTCCAACTGAAAATCTGAAACTAAATATTAGATGGAAATCGTAACATCTTAATGAAAACTTCAATTAGTAGGCAAAGCAACATTTGAAGGAGAATAAGTTTGGTTGAAGCACAAGGGAAATATATCATGCACATACAGTTGAAGTCAGAATTATTAGCCCCCCTTTTGAATTATTATTTTTTTCTATTTCAAATATTTGCCAAATTATGTTTAACAGAGCAAGGAAATTTTCAAAGTATGTCTGATAGAATTTTTTTCTTCTGGAGAAAGTCTTATTTGTTTTATTTTGGCTGGAATAAAAGCAGTTTTAAATTTTTTAAAAACCATTTTGAGGTTATATTACCCCATTTAAGCTATATTTTTATTCGATTGTCTACAGAACAAACCATCATTATACAATAACTTGCCTAATTACCCTAACCTGTCTAATTAACCTTGTTAAGGCTTTAAATTGCCCTTTAAGCTGAATACATACTAGTGTCTTGAAAAATATCTAGTAAAATATTGGCAAAGATAAAATAAATCGGTTATTAGAAATTAGTTATTAAAACTATAGAAATGTGTTTAGAAATGTGTTGGAAAAAATCTGCTCTCCGTTAAACAGAAATTAGGGAAAAAAATAAACAGGGGGGCTAATAATTCTGACGTCAACTGTATATATGCATTAGCAGCTATATGTATTCACTGGAAATGTTACATTTAACTCCATCTCTCGAGACAGCAGAAATAGAGTATGAATGCATATTTCATGATGCCACTTTATTTTTTAATAGCTACAATGAAGACGCATGATAAACAAATCATCAGAACGATAGCAGCCTTGATTTGATATACAGCGACGCCGCTTAAAGTTTTAATGTGCAGCCGCATAATCATATCACAGGAAATTGAGTAGTCAATGTGCTAATGTGCAGTGGATCAAGGTCTCTGCTAGCGTCGAATTCGCATTTACCACATACTGATTCACGTCATAAAGAACTAGACGGCAAAATGAGACCCAGTAACTGTCTCTCCTCATTACGGCGAAAGCAGAATCAATACGGCCGTGTGAATGTTTTACACAAGGACTGCTATCAGCGCATAATAACCACTGCCGACTCATGAGCAAATCAGTCCATCTCTTCAAGCTCACATCATCGCATCTACTGTAGCACATTCATATTCATGCACTCGTCCAATTTGTGGGTTTTTTTCCCAGTGAAATAAATTGATCTTAATTTCCAATTGCGAACCTGCTATTTTAGGAACATTACTTAAGCATTTCCTGTCTTATTGTAAACCGTCTGCCATCTTTCCTTGCTCCAATTAGGCCAGTGAGAGTCGAGTCATGCCGGATGAGGAATCCTATTACTTTGGAGACCAGAGGAGGAAGGAAACAGAACAGTGATTGAGTGTTTGGCATTCACAGCCAAACACATTGAGATGTACCCGTGGAGGGAGATAATTCAAACTGTGACATTGAAGAAGGAAGTAGGAGAGATAGAGAGATACGGGAATGGAGGCTGACTATGTACAGATCTGACATGCCGTTCAAATCATTTAAGATATTCATTCTCTCTCTCGCCGTCTCCGAGGCAGTCAATCAAATTAGGCTCAGAGGTTGAGCTGGATTTCTTTTGTTCACCTTAAGTTAGGCAGGATGAAGCTATAGCCACTTTCACTTTTATGGTCTTAAGTCAATTTATAGGCAGTTTCGTCTGCTTGGAGGTCATGTGTGAACAAGATATGTTCTGGAAATGGCAGTACAAAACGTCTATAATGAAACTGTCACCAAGTTTGAAGACATTCGAAGTAGACTGAGAAAAATCTACTGTTGTCTGAGAGCTTAAATCCAATCAACTAAATATAGTTGCATTACTTTGATGAGAGTATAAAAAACTGCAATCATTCATTTTCTTTTTGGCTTAGTCCCATATTTATCAGTGGTCACCACAGCGGAATGAACCGCCAACTACTCCAGCATATGTTTTACGTAGCGGATGACCTTCCAGCCGCAACCCAGTACTTGGAAACATACACTTTCATCGCAATTTAGTTTGCACAATTCACTTATTTCGCATGTCTTTGGATTGCGGAGGAAACTGGAGCGATAATGACATGTTAAAAAAAAACTGACAAACTGTTGTCATATCACAGCCAACATCAGGCTTAAACATGTGTGTGGTCAGCCTAATCAGATGAAATAATGATTAAACAGATTACTGGAACAGTGAGAAATGTTTACTAACTTTTATAATT